>JAJOZX010002988.1:0-32500 GCA_023014485.1 Bathynomus jamesi
TGAAAAGAACCAGCAATGAAAAGTTTGAGCTTCACATCCAACCCATTGTATCAAGATTTGTGAGCTTAAGATTTTATGGCTGCATTCTTTTCTATAGTTTTATTGACTGAATAATTGACTCCCCGGTAACTGGGGGGGCCTGCGACTCCCAATTACTGAGGCCAAAGGCCCCAGCACCATGGGCGTAGCTAAATGGGCCCGTAGGGCCCACTTTAGCTAGTACATAATAAACAGTTTGGTAGTCCCAATAATACGTAGTACAGAGGGAGGGGGTGTAATTGGGGTTAGTGGGGGTGGGGGTAATGGGGAGAGGGGTGGGGTAATGGCGTTTTTTTTACTTTTGTGTGTGGAGTAATTGGAGGAGTGGGTGGGGTAATGGGGGTAATGGTGTTTTTTTTTTTTGTCGCTTAACCACTTCTTCCTATGAGGGCCTCATATAATATAATTTTAAATCTACAATATACTACTACCTGCCCAGAGGGCGATAGCGAGCTACCGCTTGTCTATACTATAAAAATACTTGTCTATACTTGTCTATACTGAGGAACAATTCATCACATTAAACAGCACACTCATCATAAACATCAATACAACACTCAAGACATTTAATCAGATCATCAATAATGCAAACAAATACATACCGAAGGGCAACATTAGGAAATACAACCCTAATTACACTAGAGAAATAGCCCACCTCATAAGGCAACGTAACAACCTCAAATATAACACACAAACCCCACACACAGAAGCCATAAAACAGCAGATACAACAGCTCAACACAGAAATAAACAAAAACTCAAAGAAAAAACAAACAGAAACATTCAGGGAATTCATAACAACATTAAAATACTGCCGTTTATACAAGACTATAAACGGCATTACCCACTCTCACAGCGGCATTCACACCTCACACGCGGCTATCTGTCGCAGCCAAAATAATATCCCAACATACACACAACAAGCTAACATTCTAGTTAATCACTACGCAAAGATAAGTCACTTAAACAGAGACAACAACCAGAAACATGCAGACAGACAAACAGCCAGACACAAGAACCTACAGACTCGACACGACCATTACACCCTTCAATACAGACCAGACCACCAAGATCATCAAAAACATTAAGAATTCGAAGGCTACTGAACCAGACAACATATCTAACATACACCTTAAACACTTGGGCCCACAAGGAATACTAGCTCTCACAAATCAGCACATATTCATACCAACACTGTATTATTCCGGACATATGGAAACAAGGTAAAATTATTACACTACTCAAACCAAACAAAAATCCAACAAAACCCGCTTCCTATAGACCCATTACTTTACTATGCACACCTTCCAAAGTAACAGAAAGACTAATCTTACAAATCACCAACCCACACATTCCACTATCGCCTACTCAACATGGATTCAGACCTCACCACTCAACCACGACATTACTCACTAACCTCACGCAGCACATCATGGATGGCATCAACTCCAGACGACCAGCTCAACCTACACTATTAGCAACAATAGACATTAGTAAAGCATTTGATGCTATCCCACGCTTCCCTCTCATAAACAAAATACTCAACACAAACATGCACAATAACACCAAAAGGTGGCTGAGCAACTATCTTTCAGGAAGATACTCACATGTCACATTTAATGGCAAGTCATCCAAAAACAAGCTTTTTCCGAACGGGGTCCCTCAAGGCTCTGTTCTCTCACCAACACTTCAACTTATACATGCATGACATTCCAACACCCATAGATAACAAGCTTACCTTATCATCATATGCAGATGACATCACTCTAACATCCACCCACAACAACATCGACACCGCTACAAATAACCTACAAACATACATAAACAGTATACAAGACTGGCTCACACACAATAGACTCAAAGTAGCGCCCACAAAATCAACCATCACCTTGCTTACAAGCAACACAAAAGAACACCAGGTAATTCCAGCTTACACTAAACAACATCAACATTCCACACACTCACAGGACCAAAATACTTGGGGTCACATACAACACATCATTATCTTTTGCAAACCACATTCAGGATATTAAAAACAAATGTACGTCAAGACTTAACACGCTTAGGGTACTAACAGGCACAAACTTTGGACACCAGCAGGAAACAACATCACTCATATACAAACAATATATTCGCTCAGTTATGGACTATGCTAGCCCATGCTGGGCACCCATTATCTCAAACACACACATAAACACCTTACAGACAATACAAAACAAACGCACTTCGTATCATTACAGGATGCACTCAAACAACACCAATAGAACACCTGCACACAGAAACAAAAATACTGAAAGTTAGGGAACATTTAGACATGAGGGGAACACAATTCATGGCAGCAGCGACAACTAACCCCTTGCCACTACATGTACAATCACGCACCGACACCTCGCACCATTAAGGTAACACCAGAGAGACATTATAACCAAATACTCCATTCCATACCACGCCCCACAGACATCACACAGTACAGAAAACACATACACACACACCTAACCCACAAAGCACTGACACGACTCGGTCCGAATGCGGTCCTAGGTGCGAAGCCGCCACCCATTAACAGGTCAGAGATCAGCCTGAGCAGACCGGATCGAGTTAACTTAGCACGATTCCGATGTGGACATCACCCCAACTTACTAACATATAAACACAGACTAGACAACTCCATAGACGACACCTGCCACCTGTGCCAGGACACACCACAAACAATTGAACACATTATGACAGACTGTACCGCCCTAGCACAACAACGAACACAACACAACATCACTAGTGCGCTGAACCTCTGGTCCACTCCGAAGAGGGCGATCGGTTACCTGCGTGCCACCGGCTTGCTCGATCAGGGTGGGCTGATCGGCTAAACAACAACAACAACTATAAAAAGGCAGTCCTGTCCGTCCGCCCGTCCTGAAGGTTCAATTATTCGGTCAGTAAAACTATCGAAAAGAACGCAGAAATGAAAATCTTAAGCTTCACATCCGAACCCAATGTATCAAGATTTGTGAAGCTTAAGATTTTTATAGCTGCATTCTTTTCCATAGTTTTAATGACCGAATAATTGACTCCCCAGTAATTGGGGGGGGCCGAAGGCCCCAGCACCGCAGGTCTACCTAAATATATCCCATCAAAGGATATGCATGATAACTAAATAATATAAAATGATGTAAATTATCTCAAAAAACAAACCTGGTGAAGCACTCATCTTTTTTTTATCCATTTTTTAACTTACTGTCAAATCTTTGTTCATCGATTTTATATTGAAATTTTTATAAAGTTTAAGCAATAATATCAAAATGATGAGTATACAGGGTGTTCCGTAAGTCCCTTCGCTCCCTTTTACCCTCACCCTATTCTAGTAGGAAATGTCTAGTAGCATGTCAATTGGACTCCTCCAAAAACAATCCTCTCCGTAAAAGTGCACGGGGAGAAACTTTCTCCTGTTCTTCTCCACACTCCCGTCCATCGGATGTTTGAAGATTAAATCTTGATTCGTCCGTGAACAATACTCGTCCCAATTGGACTATAGTCCAATTGACATGATCACGAGCGAAAGCAAGACGAACACTGCGGTGGTGTGGGAGCAATTCCTGGCCCATTGCTGGATGTCTAGCATGTAAGCCACTTGCCATAAGTCTCCTCCTAACGGTTCGCTCCGATATACTGACGTCTCGAGACCTTTCCAGCTCATTGCGGACGTTTGTGGCAGTCAAGCGACGATCTCGCAAAACACTCAAGACGATGAAACGATCGTCACGGGCAGATATGCAGCGCGATCTTCCACATCCTGGTCTTCGGGTGTACTCTCCTGTCTCCACATAACGTTGGTAGACACGTCGAACCGTTGTTCTTGGAATTCCTAGCGCATCGGCGACGTAACGCTGGCTCCGACCATCTTCAATCAGGGCGATGACTCTCGCGACGTTCACGGCACTCAAATCCATTGTAAATGTCCAATTCTGAAATCCAAAAGAATTAGAAGTCTATCTGTTATTAACAAATGCCTACTCCCATAAGTGGAAGAAAAAAGTGGCACTAGCAGTCTAAGAGCAACTGAATGTCAGACTGTCGAATTCTTAAAAGAAGTCGAAAATTCGTTACAGCTAATGTGTTCGCAGCTGACGTTGTTTTGTCTCGTTATCTGGTTGCCTCATAGACTATATTTTCACATTCTTTTAAAACTTTTACAAACAGAAACTTGCCCACTTTTTTGTTTCCCGCGATATTCCAAGAGGGCTGATTTTTCTGCCGCTTAGTATATTAGTATATATATATATATATATATATATATACATATACTGTATAATTTGATACTTGTTTCACTGTGATACGTATTATGTATGATAATTAGAATATTTTTAACTGGTATAAATTAGGAAATAAAACCGCCTTACCTTGTTTAATTATACATGAACTCCAATCTTGTTGGTTTTAATGCAAATTCTTCAATTACTTTGTCGTGCAACATTTTATTCTTCTCTAGCGATATTACGATTTCTTTCTCTATGACAATTCTTGTTAAACTAGACAGCCTTTCCTCTGATATGGTATTCCGTAGGTACGTATTTATTCTGTTAAGCGTTGAAAAACTCCTTTCCGTTGACACACTGGTTACAGGGATTGTCAAAAGGAGCCGAATTAATTTGATCGTTTCAGGTAAGGCAATGTTTTAAGTCCAAGGTCAAGACAAAGCTTTAAAATTTCTTTTGCATGTTTGCACTGACAAAAATCGGAGTCCTGATAGATGTATTTTAATTCTGACGTTGAAGCTTTTACGTCAAATAGATTACTGTACTTATATTTAAGTGCTTCTATTAAGTTTTAGGGAAATTTTCTTTATATACTGCAAACATTAATGAATTCAACAGCTCAAAAATTGAGAACTCTTGAATGCATTCAAATCGTTCCTTCAAGGCTGTTACAGAGGTATTCAGAATGTAAAGTAAATTTATTTAAAGTCTGTCACTTTTCCTCTGAGTCTCTTAGTTGGGGGAGGAATGGTCGGACAACTTACTATGTCACGTGTCTTTTTAAGAATTTTATTATAACTTTTGTCATTGATTTTTCCTTCCAGAAAACTCGTTATCTGGTTGCCTCATAGACTATATTTTCACATTTTTTTAAAACTTTTATAAACAGAAACTTGCCCACTTTTTTGTTTCCCGCGATATTTCAAGTGGGCTGATTTTTCTGCCGCTTAGTATATATATGTCCACTATCCTGCACTGTAAAACATCAAATAGTTTTTCAGCATTGTTAAGTAATTCTTCAAAGCAGCAAATATAAAACATAAATAAAAAGTCATCTAGTTTTGCGTAAAGGTTTTCAGCCTGGTTTAAACTATCTTCATCCCACGAAATTTCATCATTCAAAATGCTTTCTAAAGCCTCTTTCAATGGTCCACACTGACGTAATATAGCTGATACTGTTCTTGCCCGACAGCACCAGCGTGTTTCACTTAAACTTGGAATGGTAACGTTAAAATTATTGAATACATTCTCTCTCTCTGTGCTTGAGGAAGTAAATTTATTAAATGTCTTCAAGTGAGAGAAAAAAAGTTGGACACCTGGTAAATGATTCGCTACTTTAATAATAACTAAATTCAGTGTGTGCGCATAACAGTGAATGAAATGAGCATATTTGTAACCGCACTGTCTTTGTTTCTCTCGCACTCCGTTTAATTCACCAGCCATCACTGCAGCTCCATCGTATGTTTGACTAATTTATTTTCTACATTACTAAATGACTGTAAGCACTTTGACATTGTTTGCACTAAACCACTAGCTTTTCTGTCTGCACTTACATTGAAAAAAATCATAAAAACGCTCTTTGATATCGTAATTATGAACGTATCTAATAATGATTGATAAATGACACTGAACAGAACAGTCTGTAGTTTTGTCAGCTTGAATCGAAATAAACGGAGCCTTTTCGATTTCTTCGTGAATAATGTTACCAATAACTTTATCAATCGAAGTTATAAGTTCATTCTGTCTGGTACTCAACAACCCAGTAAACCCTGAAGATCCTTCCTTTGCAACTAATCTGCTGACAAAAAACACTGTCTAGCTCTGCAAAATAACTTAAAGCCCTCTATAATTGCCCTTATTATTACTGTCACTGCTTTCGTCGTGTCCACGAAATGCTAATTCCTGCTCACTTAAAAATATAACAGCATTCACTAAATGCTTCAGATACTGTCTATTTCATCAACTTTCTGATTGTGATTTTCTCTTTCTATCTCATATGTTCTGCTAATTGCACTTTCAATACTGTTTTTTTCCAAAACACTTCCAAGCTTTAAAATTGCTAAGGTGAGATGAAGATTTTGCGTGAACAGCACTGTCACCCAAAATGTTTTTCATACTACTATAGCCTTGATCAGTCCAAGATTGTTTTTCTCTTGGTTTAAACAACAAGCACGGCCAACAAAAAAGTTTTTGATTGTCAATACTTACACATAACCAGTCAATTTGAGAATACCAACTCGTCTGAAAAGATCTATTGCCCACTTTACACGCCAGAACTAGTAAAGGCCGACCTTTTTGAATTATCAGTTTTTTCTTCGATGCTTCTTCTACTAAATGGCCTCGATTTTAAATCCCTGATAATATTGCCTTCCATGATTTAAGTTATAAATTGGGCTACCCAAAACACAAATACTTTTATATTACATTTCATGACAAAATTCACAAGCTAGGATACACAGAACACGAATAAAGGTCAACTCACACTGAGAGCTAAGCCATGTGAGCTGAGCCATGTGACAGCCATGACGCAGATGTGACAGATTTTATATAAAATGAACACTTTACTTACGTTGTGTATTAAATTTCCTAAAATTTACTGTACTATGCAAAAGTAGAATATATAAAAATACCCAACTGCCAGTATGATATGCAAATACTGTATTGCATATCATACTGGCAATATCAATTTGGCAGTATCAGTTTAGCACAATATTAATTTGGCAATATGACAATTTGGCACAATATCAATTTGGCACAGCAACAAGTCGTCAGGCAAATACAAATTTGCCTGACTTCGAACATTAAAAATTTGGTTATTCGGTGGATACAAAGTAATAAATCACTTAAAATACTAATTAACTTTACGTATAGTGAATATCCAAATGACTTTATAACATAAATAAATCATAAGAGTTACATCATAACATGTTTCAAAGAGAGACGTCAGGCTTAAAATTGTTTGCCTAACAAGACGTGGAATTGTGCATTTTTATGCTAGTTGTAAGGCTTTGTTATTTGAGAAGATGCATAATAATAGAGTAATAATTAACTTTATGTACGGTCACAGTGTATGTGCAAACAGCTATATAACCTTATTTATAAATCCTAACATGGTCATTATAACATGTTTCATAAAGTAAACATATCTGACTCAAAATTTTTAGCCACATATCTTCCCTCTCTTCCCGCGTCTCTCCCCCAACCCTCACTAGGGAAATGGGGTTTAGATGATAGATGGATGGATGGAAATTTTTAGCCTAACAACTTGACAAGAGATGGAATTGTGTATTGTTAGTTTTTTATGTTTCTTTTTATAAGTCCCTAGCAGAAGAAATAACAGGTCAGGCTCAACCTGACCTGCCTGACCCCCCCTCCGTCGCCACTCATGTATATATATATATATAATCAGGACTATATTTACTTTATATTTTTTTTACCACGTATGTACAGTATGCATATTCCTTGTAATTTTGACTGCAATTCGAATTATATTTAGTGAAAAATAAAATAAGAGACATTACTTTCGTACCTCCCCTCGTATATATATATATATATATATATATATATATATATATATATATATATCATGTCATCCCATAAGTAATGTCGTTTTTTACGATAGATTAAGTTTAAACTAGTCCTACTCGGTTTAAACATAAATTTTCCGAAGGTTATGTCTAGTGTTGCAACCCAAAAAAAACAAGGTTTTTTTTATAAAAAAAACACCAACAAAAAAAAAACAACGTTTTTTGTTTTTTTTATATTAGCTAATTCTGTTGTGTATATATACTAGTGTAGTATATATACTAGTATATACTACTATATATATATATCACATCTGGTCCAAGCTTTTATATTCAGTCACGACTAGTGTTGCAACCCAAAAAAAACAAAAGTTTTTTTTTAAAAAAACATTTTTTTTTAATTTTTAATCACAATGAACCACAAGACCATGAATCTGAAGCAGGTGCTCAGCAGAAGCAAAACATGTCCCAGACAACTCTCCAAGCACAAGAACGGCCATCATCAAGCAGAGAGTATGATCATGAAGGGAATGAAATGTTCTATTCAGAGTCTGAAGCAGAGTCTGAAAACTCAATGTATGATGAATGACTCTCTATGACTCCTCAAATGATGAATGATGATGAAAAAAATGTTGAAAGTGTATTTTTTTTAGTTAATTAATATAAATTTACAATGGATTTTATAATTGGGCTTGTGTCTGGAGTCTTTTTAGGGGCAGTGTCAACCTTTATTAAAAGGAAAAATAATGAAAAATGGATTTAAACCTTTTTTGTTTTCGTTACTCCTTGAAATCAATGTTACAATGAGAACAACATACGTGTACTTTTGTTTCAAAATAAAGAAGGGATAATATCTATATACCAATTTTATAAAAAAAACAAAAAAACAATAAAAAACATAAAAAACATAAAAAAACACGTTTTTTTTGTAAAAAAAAAACACGATTTAAAAAAAACAGTTTTTTTTGCAACACTAGTTATGTCTGAGAGGAGATCTATCGGTTTCGCTACATACTTTACAGTCCTTGACCAGTGAAGACGTGTGTTTTGGTTTATGTGAAACCCTCATAAACATGGCGGTATCAGAAGAACATATCAGGCATATAATGCTTTACGAGTTCAAAAATGGGAATAGGCTACTGAAGCACGCGAAACATTCAGGAAGTTTATGGCAACGATATTCTGCATGTGAGGAAATGTCAAAGATGGTTTCAAAAGTTTAGGAATGGTGACTGCTGTTTGACAGATGCAGCACGCTCTGGACGCCCTGCTGAGTTTGATGATGACCTGCTGTTAGCCGCACTTGAAGAAGACTGTTCAACAACTGTCGAAGAATTGGCCCAGAAACTCAATTCACCCCCGTCCACCATCCATCGACATTTGCAACAACTCGGGAAAGTGCCTTAGTTAGGAAAATAGGTGCCACATGAATTGTCGGTCGACAATCTGAGGGTGCGGGTAAACATTAGCACAGCTCTTCATTCCCGTGAACTGCAAGATCCGTTTTTGCACCGTTTAGTGACTGGTGATGAAAAGTGAATACTGTACCAGAATGCTAAGCGCCGTCGACAGTGGGTTTGTGCCGGAGAACCAGCGATACCACCGCCAAAACCAAATCTTCACCCTCGGAAGGTGTTGCTTAGTGTTTGGTGGGATAAAGGTGGTGTAATACACTTTGAAACCTTACCACACAACCAAACAATCACCGCTCAAGTCTACTGTCAACAACTGGATCGATTGAACACTGCACTAAAAGAAAAGAGATCTTCTTTGGTTAATCGGAAAGGAATCGTGTTCCACCACGACAACGCACGTCCTCATACCGCTCGGATCACTTCTGCAAAAATTGAGGAGCTTGGGTGGGAAAAACTTCCACATCCTCCTTATTCTCCAGACCTTGCGCCTTCAGATTATCATCTCTCCAGGAGTCTGCAAAACTATTTTGACGAGAAACAGTATACTTCTTTAGATGACCTGCACACCAGTCTTTGTACGTTTTTTGCCTCAAAACCGCCTGAATTTTATAAACATGGCATTGAAAAGCTTGTAGGACGTTGGCAGTGTCATTGATTCCGATGGAAAATATATACTAGATTAAAAAGTTTCAGTTGAGTTTTTTTTTGTCCTTCAAATTCCGAACTAAAAAACGACATTACTTATGGGATGACCTGATATATATATATATATATTTGTTTTTTTGTTTTTTCCGAGTCTCTTTGTGAGGAAAGTTTTGTTTTTTGAAGTGCCCGCAAATATCCCCCCATTATCCCCCGCAGCCACAGTCGAGAGGACCAATCAGTGAGAAGTATACAGCGTGCCACATCCCCTACCCTGGAGTAACGGAAAATTCTTTCCCTCACACAGCTTGAGTCATCCCCCACCCAATACCTCCCATAATACCCCCTTTTTGAGACACTTCACCAACATGGAAATTAATGCATACCTGCAACTCTGTGGTATCTGTAAAGCTGCAACAGGTGAGACAGAGGCGATAAGGTGCGATTTTTGTCAGCTACTTTTTGATTTTAAATGCCTAGAATGGGGAGATGAAAAAATCTCCCTTAAACGAACGCAAAGCAGTTTAATGGGATAAAAATTTCTGCGAGAACTGCTTGACCGAATTAAACTCTTTTACGGTATTTAAAGCAGAAAGAGACTACGAGAAGAGAATGAAAGAGGAAAGTGGAAACAAAGAACAGTGGAAAACGGAAGAACGGAGAAAGGCGAAATAGAAAGAATTAAATACCGTCACAAAATGAGGCCGAAAACACACAGGCGACAAAGAGTGTAAAGACAACACACAGCATAAGGGCAACGAAGGACACAAACACAACTAGCACAAATAGCACAATAGGACAAATAGACAAGACAAGAGGGCAGTCAAGTAAACGAAGTAAAACTGTCCCCCAATAAGGAGCAAAAAACAAAAGCCAAGAGTAAATATGGGGAAGGAATTATATGCAGGTATTATATAAAATAATTGCAGATTTAAAAGAGGACAATGTATATATGAACATCCCCCAATATGCAATTTCTTCTACAATAATGGTCATTGTAAATTTGGAGACGGATGTAAATTCTACCACCCGGACATTTGCAGAACTTACGCAAAATATGGAACCTGCAAATTCGGAATAAATGCTACTATCAACATCTCCCGACGGACTCAACGAACAAAGGAAAAAGTTTAAATGATAGGAATAAAAATAACATAGGAACAACAATAGGAACACAATAAGCGAACAAGAAAATTTTTTCAACATCTCAGACACCTTACGAATGCTAAATGTCATCCACATGCAGTTGTCACAGCTGGAAACCCCCTTGCCCAAATCGCTACTGGGCAAGAAGCTACCAATACAAGTAGGAGGAAACGGATCTCTTTCGGAGGATCATAGAGCAACGAATCAAGCGATATCGAAGGAAAACGAACTTGAAATGCACAAGGGGCAACGAAAAACAGAGAACATAAAAATTGTCCTGGCTAATATTCAAGGAATAAGACCAAACCAATCACTCAATAAGGTTCGTACCTGAAAGGATTTATGGACGAAACAAGGGCGGACATCGCATGCCTCACAGAAACTCATCTTAACGATTGCCAAGGAAATTGTGAAAACTGCGAACATTGTATTGATAAGAAAGAGATAAATATAGAGGGCTTCAACTTACTAAGAGCGGATAGAACGACGAGACGGAAAGGTGGCTGTGCTATATATGTACAGGAAGGTCATATGACAGAGACGATATAAGTAAATCAAACAGCTATGTGGAACTCCTAGCAGTGAAAATAGAGAAACTAAACTTGATAGTAATAGTCATCTATAGACCTCCAAGCACCCCAACTGAAAAATTCTCGGAGGCCATTGATGACATTAGAAAGCTAATAAAGGCCATAAACCCTCCATCCCCCAATATAATGATCTGCGGAGACTTTAACTTCCCATTTATAAAATACAAAAAGGTGAATAGGAATATATATATTCACCAGGACAAGGGGGGCACAAGAGAAGATCAGGAACAAGCAAAAATGTTGATGGCTCTCACAAACGAGTTTATGCTGACACAGGAGATAACAGAAAATACCAGAAAAAATAACTGCCTGGATCTGGTATTCACGAATAACACGAACTTGATTGCTGATATAAAAATAACCCCAACCATTATCTCAGACCACAACTTAATCGAGATATCAACAAATATGACGGCAGCATTAGAAGACAATACACATATTGTGGAAAGAAGTAAATTCGGGGCCTTTAACTTAAACTCGAAGACTATAAATTGGGAAGCAATCAGATCGCACATGGCCCAAATAGAATGGAGAACAATTTTCGAGAATAAAACAACTGAAGAAATGCTAACAACCTTGAAGGAAAAAACGCTGAGAATTTTAGAAAAATATGCTCCGAAATCAGCCAAAAGGAAAGAGGAGCTGGCTAGCAAGGCAAAAGAGAAGACTATTCCGCAAAAGAAAGAGAGTGGAGGCGAAGTTAGGAAACTGCGGAGATAATGACAGGAAAACAATAAAAGAAAACTGGAGGGTATCGATAGGGAAATACAAGCCCTGATTAAGGACCATACAGAGAGGGAAGAGGAAAAGGCGGTAGAAGCAATAAAGGAAAATCCAAAATACTTCTATAGCTATGCAAAAAGGAAAACAAAAACGCGCTCCG
The DNA here is from genome assembly GCA_023014485.1 of Bathynomus jamesi. Lineage (NCBI taxonomy): Eukaryota > Metazoa > Arthropoda > Malacostraca > Isopoda > Cirolanidae > Bathynomus > Bathynomus jamesi. Next base: position 12,486 of record JAJOZX010002988.1, read on the forward strand.
CTATTGGACCCTTAAGGACGGGAAATAATGAACTAACCGACGATCCAAAAGAAATATCTGATACATTGAGAGCTCAATATGAATCAGTTTTCAGTACCCCAAAAAGTGACAAAGCGATACCTGACATAAATGCATTCTTTGAAGAGGAATTGCAAGGAGAGTATATAACAGACTTTGAGTTTACACCAGAAGATGTAGCGAGAGCTATAGGACAAATGAAACTACATTCAGCTGCAGGTCCGGACAATTGGAACGCATTATTGATTAAAAACTGTAAAAATGAAATAGCTACACCTTTATACTGGATATGGAGAAGATCCCTAGACACTGGGGAAATACCGAGCATCTTGAAAGAGCAAACATTGTCCCTATATATAAAGGAGGGGACAGATCTCAAGCAAAGAACTATAGACCAGTGTCATTGACGTCCCACCTCACCAAAGTATTTGAAAGAATAGTTAGAGAGAAAATTTATGATTTCCTGGAGACACGGGAAAGATTCAACGAAAATCAGCATGGATTCCGATCAGGTAGATCATGCCTATCACAACTAATAGAGCACTACAACAATATCCTAGATGCATTGGAAGGCAATGACAACTACGATGTTATATACACAGATTTTGCTAAAGCTTTCGATAAATGTGACCATGGTATAATAGCACATAAAATTAAAGACATGGGAATAACAGGCAAAGTGGGAAAATGGATCTACAACTTCCTTAGTGATCGTCTGCAGGTCGTCAAAATTCAAGGTATATCATCATCAGAATCGGAAGTACGCAGCTCAGTACCACAAGGGACAGTACTGGCCCCACTCCTGTTCATTATCATGCTAACAGACATAGACAGCGGAGTAAACAGCAATAGTATAGTAACATCCTTTGCAGACGATACAAAGATCAGCAGAAAAATCAGCGATGTACATGACGTGGAGGCCTTGCAGAGGGACACGAACAAAATATACAAATGGTCAGAAGACAACAACATGTCATTCAACGCCGAGAAATTTCAGCTCTTGAGATATGGTAGAAAAGAAGAACTTAAACAGACTGCATATTATGCTCCAGATAGACAGGAAATTCAGAGAAGCATGAAAGCGATTGATCTCGGGATAATAATGACAGATGATGCGAAATTCGAAACACAAAATCAGATAGCGATAAATAAAGCAAAAAGAGTCGCCGGACAGGTTCTAAGAACGTTCAAGAGAAGGGACAGGACAGTAATGATTCCCCTGCTAAAAACACTGATTATACCAAAACTTGAATACTGCTCAGTTTTGACGTCCCCATATAAAAAGGAAGAAACTAATAAACTAGAAGAAACGCAAAGGCATTTCACAGCCAAGATTGATGGCTGCAAAGAACTCAACTACTGGGAAAGACTACGTAAACTAAATCTGTACTCACTGGAAAGAAGAAGAGAGAGGTACATCATAATCTACATATGGAAAATGATCGAAAAACTGGTACCAAACCTAAAACTAAACCCAATTACCATTCAAACAACACTGGAAAATAGGAAAGGCAGAATGTGTAGTGTTCCCAAATTAAAGCACGACAAGGGACCTCCTCAACCCTGAAGGAAAATAGCTTGGTTGTCAGGGGGCCAAGACTTTTCAACCAGCTTCCTAAGGACCTCAGAAACGTAACGGGGGTCAAAGTTGAAGTCTTCAAGAAAAGACTGGATGCCTGGCTCAGGACAGTACCAGATGAGCCGGGCGTGCCTGGCTATGTACGGTGGAGAACGCAAGAAAGCAACTCGCTCCTCCACCAGACCAGACCTAGAGGCGGGGCCACCAGCTTGACCTCCGTGTGAAGAGAGACCAACGCACGAAACAACATAAGGTTCATAAGGTAAGGTGTATATATATATATATATATAAACACGCTCTAAATTGTATATGTGATGGCAATGCGGGCAAGACCATAAGGGTCCCCCTATCTTAAGTGCCCCGGCGCCTCCAAAGCCTTAATCCGGCACTGACATACACTGACAAACAAATAAACATACATTTACCCCCCTTGCTTATTCTTCTTGCTTTATGAATGTTCTCTTATCAACTTTTAGACTTATTTACCGATAAAGATACTCTTAGCACACCAACACAATAACTCACCTTTCAACCTTTTAAATGTTCCGTGCGATGATTTCCCATTTCAGGAAGGTCAAACTTGTCGCCTTTCCCCTGAAGAAGAAGGAGGTTATTACTCTTTTGGTTATGCTTCATTTAAAACGTGTTTGATTTTTACATATTTTTAATTAGAATATGTTAAAAAATGTAATATTTTATTTTCATTTTTTATTTTATTTTTAGTTAATTCGTACTTGAAGAGAAAATGAATTTGTTTATTTTACATTTTTTGGCTACTTTTTTTTTTAAACTTTTCTGCAGAAGATTCTGTATGTGAAGTTTCAAACTTTTTGTTAGAAATTTAGTTTGTTTATATTAAAGAAATGAAATTAAAGTATCACACACACACACACACACACACGTGTTGCAATGTTCCATTTGGATCTCACTTGCTTCAGAGATCGGATGCAAAGTCCTCTCTTTCTTTCGGCAATTCGAAATATGAATGTAATGAAATAACTCATTAAAAATGAGATAATAGATAAAAAAAACTATTTTATTCACTAATTTATCCTTTGTCATTGCGTGCAATACAGCAAGCAATTAGGGTTTCTTCATGTTCTCCTTCTACTGCCTTTTCTACTTCTTTCCCTTTCTGGGCTACGTCGTGGCCAGTGTCGTAACACCGCTTCCCGTCGATCAACGAAATTAAGCGACAATGGGTCTAATAAACAATTGGATGGGGAACCGTCTTCCGCACCCGGATTATGTAGCGACTCATGGTTCGGATCCTACGTAAAGTTGTAGGTCCTCTCCGTTACATGACCTCAGCTGTTGCGAAGTTGTTTAACCCCATCATTGTTTATTTTCTTAGCTTTCTTCTCTTCTTATCATAAACAAAATTTCGTGCAGATCAAACCTACAAGCGCAAATAGAGAGGGGAAGCAGATAAATGAATAGAGAGGAAAAGCAGATAAATAAATAGAGAGGGGAAGCAGATAAATAAAACAATCAATAAATAGAGCGGGGAAGCAAATAAATAAATAAATAGAGAGGGGAAACAGATAAATAAATCAATAGAGAGGGGAAACAGATAAATAAATAAATAGAGAAGGGAAACAGATAAATAAATCAAGAGAAAGGGGAAGCAGATAAATAAATAAATAGAGAAGGGAAACAGATAAATAAATCAAGAGAAAGGGGGAAACATAAATAAATCAATAGAGAGGGGAAACAGATACATAAATAGAGAGGGGAAACAGATTAATAAATCAATAGAGAGGGGAAACAGATAAATAAATCAATAGAGAGGGGAAACAGATAAATAAATCAATAAATAAAGAGAGAGGGGAAGCAGATGAATAACTCAATCAATAAATAGAAAGAGGAAGCAGATAAATAAATCAATAGAGAGGGGAAGCAGATAAATAAATCAATAAATAGAGAGGAGAAACAGATAAATAAATAAATAGAGAGGGGAAACAGATTAATAAATCAATAGAGAGGGGAAACAGATAAATAAATCAATGGCGAGGGGAAACAGATAAATAAATCAATAAATAAAGAGAGAGGGGAAGCAGATGAATAACTCAATCAATTAAATAGAAAGAGGAAGCAGATAAATAAATCAATAAATAGAGAGGAGAAACAGATAAATAAATAAATAAATAGAGAGACGACACACACACACACACACACACACACACACACACACACACAGAAAAAAGACATGCAGATAAATGGATAAAAAGATGCTATTTCATTCTATAGGCAGTTAGCTCTTCTTTGTAAGAGAGTCAAAATACAGGGTATCCATGAATTACTTTTACAAACAGAATTCCAAATGAATTGAATTTGTAAAGATAATTTATAGACACCATGTATGCATGAAGACATTCAAGACATTTTTAATTCAGGGTTTGATCATTATTTTGGAGTATTCAGTAAAAAATAAATAAAAATAATTTTGCAACTCTATGACGTAATTAACAGCGCCAAGTTGTTATGAACGGTGATTTATTAAAAACCTAAATTGGTTCAGGAAAAAATAATCCGTCAATAGTTAAAAAAAAAAGAGAAATTGGCTGGACATTCCTAATTGTTTTTCAGCGACTTAAAAGGACATTAACTACGATCATTTCCTTAACAGGCGAAACGTCATTTTATGTACAAGGGAAATAAATATGTATGATTCATAAGGTACCTTATTATATAGGACTGTATGCTATATAAGGTTCGAAAGATATTGCCACAACCTCATAGAAATAAATCAGACAAGTATTTTAAATCGTTTGTACTGACAGGGTTTCCCAACCTTTTTAGATCGAAGTACCACCATCGTTTTCGAAGTACCACAGTCGGAAAGGTTGCGAGTTATTCATCTACAACTAATGTGACATTTCAAATACGTTATCATTAAGTAATTATCATTTAGGAAGCTGCATATTTAAAAACTTCTTGCGTACCACCGAGAACAGCTCCGCGGACCACACTTTAGGAATCGCTGATTTCGATGAAAATGAACAAGAATGAGAATATATAAATAGGTCCCTATATATATATACACACACACGAGGACACTTCAATAAATATCCGCACTTTTATTTTAGTGATAACATAGTGTATATATAATATATACTCGTAATAACGAGCCAAACTGAGATCTATAGGCTTATTTAGGCTAGCAACAGTATAGGCTTATTTAAGCTACTCGTAGCTGTCACATATCGTACGAGTAGTGAGCATGGCTGCGCCGCTTTCAATTTGTACTCTGGAAAAACAGAGATCCGTGGTTCGTTTTTTGTGGGCAGAAGGTGTGAAAGGAGCTGAAATTCACACGCGTTTATGTGCTCAGTATTGGAATAATGCGTTACCACGGCGAAGTGTGTACGAGTGGATTCAAATGTTCAAGGAAGGTCAGACATGTGTGACAGATGCTCGGCGCTCAGGACGACCGTCAACATCAACCAGTGGTGACAAGCAGGAAGAAGCCAAAGCCATGATTTTCGATGACGGAAGATTAACAATAAAAGAAATTGCATCTTCATTAGACATCAGTCAAGGGTCAGCCTATTCGATAGTTCATGACATTCTTGGCTTTCAAAAGGTTTGTGCAAGATGGGTGCCCAAACAGTTGACAGAAGAGCACAAGCGTAATCGTATGGACGTCTGGCTCTCGTCTTTTGGCGCGGTATCATAATGAAAGTGAAAACTGTTTGGAGCGCATTATCAGTGGAGATGAAACCTGGATTCATCACTATGAACCAGAAAGCAAACGACAGAGCATGCAATGGAAGCATCCAACATCTCCCGTTGCAAGGAAGTTCAAAGCGCAGCTGTCAGCAGGTAAAGTTATGTTAACACTGTTTTGGGATACACCAGGCCCTATCCTTGAACATTATCTAGAGCGTGGAACTACAGTAACAAGTGCATCGTATTCTGACATGTTTCAGAATGAATTAAAGCGAGCAATTCGCACAAAACGGAGAGGGAGATTGTCGGAAGGTGTTATTCTGTTCCACGACAATGCGCGCCCTCATACCACTGCACAGACTAGAAAATGCCTTCAAGAACTTAAATTTGAAGTTCTCGACCATCCAGCCTACAGTCCAGACCTGACACCTTCGGATTTTTACCTGTTTGGACCACTAAAAGACGCTTTGAGAGGTCAGTGATTCCAAGGCGATGATGACCTGAAGGAGGTGGTGCATGAATGGCTACGCACACAGCCAAAAACATTCTTTTGTGATAGCATTAGGAAGCTTGTAGATCGCTGGACTAAGTGTATTGAGAAACAGGGAGACTATGTTGAGAAGTGATGTGTTTATAACACTGGTCAACACTCATTTTATTGCCAATCATATTAGTGTGATTTTGGGGTAACTTTGTGGTGCTGATTCCGAATATGACATCGGTTTTGCTAGATTGGCTCTAATTCATGAGATAATTGGTACCCCATTGAAACACGTAAAAATGCAAAAAATTTAATGTTCAGGCGGAGCCTACTTACAAATCGCATTGAAATTGTCTCAAATCATACAAAAGTAAACACATGAAATACATAATGGCATTTTATTCGGTCTCACCATCTAGAATGTTGCGGTAGTTTCCCATATGCACGCGTTATGGTTACGTTTCCTATTAATTGAGGGTATTCATTATCTCAAGAACTAGAGCCAAATCGGAAAAACTACTTTCATTTTGGAATTCAGCAACCCCAAAATACCCTAAATTCGTACGAATTTCCTTGGCAACGAAAAAAAAAATTTTTTTTTGTTGACCTGTGTAATCTATCAGATGTGAAAATAAAATTGTGAAGATAAAAAGTGCGGATACTTATTGAATTACCCTCGTGTGTGTGTGTGTGTGTATATATATATATATATATATATACAGGGTGGGGCACGGGAATCAAGTGTTTTTTGAATAGCTAGTAATCGGCCATTAGGAATGGGAGGGGCGTGCGGTAGGTAGCATTCCATTCCTGGGTTCATAGCATTTAACTTTAACTAACACTCACCTTTATCTTTCAGGTACCATCATGGAGCAGTGGACGTTAGAACACCGCATGTTCGCGTATGATCATTTTGTTAGGAGTGGCGAGTCAGTGACAGCAGTTCAGCGTGCGTTTCGCCGCAGATTCAACATTCATCGAAATGACTCTGTTCCCGCTCGTGACACAATCTTACGTTGGGTTAACAATCTTCGAACAGGAGGCTCAATAATGAAAACAAAACCGAAGAGGCCGCAACGCACTGTGCGTACTCCAGAGAACGTTGAAAGGGTCAGACAAGCGATGTTGCAAAGCCCAGGCCGCTCTGCTCGGAGACATTCAGCTGCACTCGGAATCAGCAATCGTACTGTTAGACGGATTTTGCATGAAGAATTACATTTTCACCCATACAAGTTAGCGATGGTGCAGGAATTGAATGTAAACGATTGCCCCCAACGACTGAATTTTGCACAGGAAATGCTTGCACTTTATGAGCAGAATGAAAACATGATGGTGGTAATGAGTGATGAAGCCCATTTCCACCTTAATGGGGCCGTCAACAATCAAAACTGTCGGTATTGGGCTGCTGAAAATCCGCGACAACTCCATGAAAAACCGCTGCATAGCCCTAAGGTTACAGTTTGGTGCGCGGTGGGAAAGTTTGGCGTCATCGGTCCCTATTTCTTCGAACAAAATGGGGTTACCGTTACCATAACATCTGGCGTTACATTGAGATGGTGAACACCTTTTTCATCCCTGAGTTTACGAAGAAGGCGTATTGCTCGTCGACATTTGTGGTTTCAGCAAGATGGGGCGACGCCACACACCGCCAGAGCGTCAATGGCTGTTCTTCGCCCCCTGTTTCCCAACCATCTCATTTCGAGATTTGGTGACATTGCATGGCCCCCTCGGTCCCCTGACTTGTCCACATGTGACTTCTTTCTATGGGGGTACCTCAAGTCACGTGTCTACGAGGACAAGCCCCGTACATTAGATGCATTGAAGGAAGCGATCCGTCAACAAATCATCCAAATCAACAGAGACCTGCTGGGAAGAGTGGAGGCCAATTTTCGTAAACGCCTTCAACAATGCGTCGACGGCCAAGGACATCATATGCCAGATATAATTTTCGGTTCATGATTATTATGACATGAAATGCTATGTTCTTACGAATGTTGTTCTACCAATATATTTTCTTTACAAAAATAAATATCATTTTCCTGATTATTCCAAAAACACTTGGTTCCCGTGCCCCACCCTGTATATATATGGGATGAATTTCACAATTAAACACGTGAAATGAATGAATGCTGCAAACCCACAAGGAAAAGAAAAACGATTCCAAGGCCTTCCGTGTATTTAGAGCTACACCTCTTCCCTGACGAGGTGTAGCTCTGAATACACGAAAGAGCTTGGAATCGTTTTTCTTTTCCTTGTGAGTTGCAGCATAAATATATATATATATATATATATATACATATATATATTGATTAGTATAGCTGACTACATATCTACCGGCCCTGGATTCAATTCCCGGCGATGGCAGGCAGCGCTCAGTTCACCCAGCTGTTCATCCTTCCATACAAAAAACTGGTTGGTAGGTAAATGGGTACCCTGGGTAGTCTAGGGGTTAGAATGCTGGGCTTGGGTCTTGATTCGGATTTCGGATTTCACGTTAAGCTGCAGGTCTAAGGTGGTGCAACAAGTTTGACCTTCGCCGGAATGAATAATTCGGGCAGTAGCAAAACCAAGATTAAGAATGTGTGTGTATATATACACATGAGAGAGAGAAAACCGCAATAAACGTGAGGACTTAGTGAATGCTTGGAAGCTGCAAAATAATATATATATATATATATATATATATATATATATATACACATTTAAACTGCAAACACGCAGTATAATTAACGTAAAGAACGACGCTTGTATAGGAGAATATTCCGCGCAAGATGAGAGAGAGAGAACGAAACAAATGAAAAAATGAGGTACCCACCCGGGAATCGAACCCGGGATCTTCCGATTGCCGGTCAGATATGATAACCATTACACCATGGGCCTCACTCAATCAAATGCCGTAATTCCTCTACATACGCGCAGAAACCAATGCCCCAAGGGGGCACCTCCCGCATGCCGTACATTATATACATTTAAACTGCAAACACGCAGTATAATTAACGTAAAGAACGACGCTTGTATAGGAGAATATTCCGCGCAAGATGAGAGAGAGAGAACGAAACAAATGAAAAAATGAGGTAACCACCCGGGAATCGAACCCGGGATCTTCCGATTGCCGGTCAGATATGATAACCATTACACCATGGGCCTCACTCAATCAAATGCAGTAATTCCTCTACATACGCGCAGAAACCAATGCCCCAAGGGGGCACCTCCCGCATGCCGTATATTATATACATTTAAACTGCAAAAACGCAGTATAATTAACGTAAAGAACGACGCTTGTATAGGAGAATATTCCGCGCAAGATGAGAGAGAGAGAACGAAACAAATGAAAAAATGAGGCCATGGTGTAATGGTTATCATATCTGACCGGCAATCGGAAGATCCCGGGTTCGATTCCCGGGTGGTTACCTCATTTTTTCATTTGTTTCGTTATATATATATATATATATATATATATATATATATTAAATTTTAAATAATTTATTATTATAATACTTATTTATGACGCTCATCATTCATGATAATTAATCAGGAAGTGTGACAACGCTGAATTAATTAAGGAATAACCCTATGAATGAATATCTTTGCAAACTTCTTGAGAGATCCTTCCAACATTAAATTCGTCTTGGAATGCAAAATAAAGGAATGGGTTCCAATGTTTCGGTAGCTACACGCCAAATTAACCGGCTTAAATCTCATTGAACACAATGGAATACAAACTGTGGATTGGAATACTCGAAGAGCTTCCTATATATGATGTTGAGAAGACGTGTTTTAACAATGGTCAAAAAAAGAGATTCATTAATCATGGGAGATTTGTCAACCAAAATACACCCCGTGAAAAGGAGTTTCCTTCGCTACATTCTAAATTTATTTCTGGAAAAATTTAAAAAAAATATATATTAATATTTAATTCGATTTTATATGAAAATTGAGTAATTTGGTTTCGTGTAATTTGGTTTTTGCTAAAACGTGTTTTCCGTTCATTAAAAATGGTTTGAAAATATACAATTTTTTTTAAAGTTACACTTTTAATGCTTAAAATGTGAATAGATCACGGTTTGTTTATGTGATAGATAATACAGTGCTTCGATAGCTCCAATCATCGATGCTTGAAGGAGAAACTGGTTTACTGGAAGTTGAAGCCTTTGCGTATATGATACTTTTTTCACGTACCCTTTGGTGGCATTGTGTATAATGCCACGGAATCAGGGTATATTTTCCTTTCATGGCCGTTACTCTCCGCGTTTCAGAGTGGAATTACCGTAAGGAGCGTAAGGCAATAAAGCAATTTAAGGCCGGGCAGGCATTTGTGTGTATCATCGTCAGTAATCATCCGTGCGAAGGGACAACGCTGCTCAATTTGTCTAGCGCGCCATTAATACCCTGCCATCATTCATAATATTTTGTTACGCACCCCCAATTAGGCGGGCCTCATTGTGCGGGACATTCCGCCCTCCGAGAACACAATTAGCAGTCAACGAGGTCCGTTCACCATCGTGATTATAGCGACTCCCAAGCACAAACATTAAACCTGGCTTCGGTTCCTCCTCAGAACCATTCTCTCTATACAGCTTCCCTCTGCTGAAGGATCACTGCATCGCATTGCCTCATCAATTCGGATTTGTGAGAATTTTCTTTATCCACTGTATTGTATGGTCAAATTTCAATCATTTTATTATATCCGATGCTTGTATGTATTCCAAAATGCATGAAGGGTTTATGCACGTACATGATTATGCAAGTTCTATTTTACTAACACATTATATATATATATATATATATATATATATATATATATATATATATATATATATATATATATATATATATATATATATATATATATATATATTATTTATATATATATAATCCTTTGACATTATTTCGTCCAATTAAAATTAAATCCACAATTAGAAAGTCGATAAAAAAAATTTAATCCCTGATTCACGAATGAAGTCAGGAATTCTACACGGATTTTGTGCTTCTTCCCGAATTGGAAACAATACGCGCGCCGCGCACACGCACGCACATATATATATATATATATATATATATATATATATATATATATATAATATATATATATATATATATATATATATATATACGGGGCTCCAATAAACCTAGCCCCCCCGCCCATGGCCTAAAGTCTAAACCATTAGAGGTACAGTAAAACTAAACATACCTTACAAAAGAGAATTTAATCCTGCATTTAATGAGAAACAATTAAAACTTGGTGTTCCTGCCATTGGCTTACAAGACAGCCTGAATTCCCTTTGGGTAGCTTGCCAAAAGTGACGTGAATAGATCTTGATCGTTACGCAAATTTGCTAAAACAGTTTCAATGTGTTGCGTCATTGTATCCTTCGAAAATCGATTTGCTGCAGGTTCTTGAAACAAGAGACATTCAACCTTGTCCTTCATAACTGATCCAATGTGTTCACAGACGTTCAGGTAAGGAGAATTTCCTGGCCATTCTTCATTTCCAAAGAAATCGATCTCATGGTTCCGCAACAACTGTTGAGTGGCTAATGCCTTAAAGCAGGGGGTCTTATCGTGCAGAAGTGTGACCTGATCGACATCCATAACATTGTTTGGGTTTCTTAGAAAAGGAATGACATGCTGGGATAGAATAATATCACGAAAATACTGTCCATCCCAACTCTGACCATTTGGCTTCAGCACTCACATGAGCTTCTTTGCAGTGAACAAAACAAACACACCAACACAGTCTGGACTTTTTAATAATTCGCGATAATGTTCATTGTCATCGATTTCATCTGGTGTTGTGGCCCACACTCGATCATTTTGGTAGTTAGGCCGACGTGTTACGTAAACAAAAAATTCATCGGAGACAGCTAAATGCATGAAATCATCCACATCCCAATCTTCAAGATAATGGGCAAACCACATTCTGTCATCGATGTTAAGTTGAGTTTTCCTTGGCTTTGGAAGTTCATGCCAAGGCTTTAAACCTTGCCTATGACGGTACAGTCGAATGATCTCACCACTAACGATCTTGCCTCTCAACACTTCGATCTCTCTATAAAGTTTAGCACAGCTGTTTTTCCACTTACGCGTACTGCTTTCAATGATGTCCTTTGTTTCCTGAGAGAGTGGCAAATTTGGGCGCCCAGATTTGGCTGTATCCATTTCACATTCATCCAAAGTTTTATTCCAATTTCTTTTGACGAAGTCCTCACTTCTTCGCAACTTTTGGCAACCCATGAACGTGTTATAAAGGTGGCTCCAGCATCACGAGCTTCCCGAAATGTTATTGCTCGTACGCGATCTATCACACGTTGCCTCTCCGAATCACCAATTAATTGAGAAGCCATTATATTATCACTTTATCAGCTAGAGTAATTTTTAATACCTGCAATAAATAAAGAATTTTATATATTTTTATAATCACTAAAAACTATTTCGATATAAATGAACATGTAAGCTACAAATGGGGGACTAAGGTTTTTGGAACCCCTTATATCATTGGCTACTTTTATTTTTTGAGAACTATTTATTGTGCATGTAAATTATAATAACCTTTTTATGTAAATAAAAAATGTTTTTCAAAGAAAAACATTTGTGATATGATCACCATTGACCTTAATACTTTGATCAAAACGTGATCTAAAAATTTGGAACAGTTCGTGCTAAAGTATTTTCCGCAATTCCATTTGTAACAGCTGTGATGTCATTCCGTAGCCGATCAACTGTCCTTGAATTATTCCTGTAGACTTTCTACTTTAAATAACCCCACAAAATAATTCCAAGGTTTAAGGTCGGAAGGAGTATGGGGGTCAAGGCAAGTAGTAACCAAATCTTTCTTTGTAGCGGGTAGAAATTACCTTATCTTCAAAATTATCTTCACTAAGTCCAAACCATTAACGGATGTATGCGGACGAGCTACATCCTTCTGGAAAAAAGTGACACTGAAGTTAATATCCATTCGTTGAAAAAAGGGATAAAATTTTCTGAATCTGTAAATAACGTTCTGACGTGACAGTTTTACCAGTGATGGTGCTCGTTCGCATACATCCGATAAAGTGTTAGACTTATAAAATGCGCATATTGTAGATTAGGGTAATTTCTAACAGTTACGCAGTAAGATTTAATTATGGCTGGCCTTGGACCCCATATACATCCGGCTTTAATTCTAGCAATCAATTTTGTGGAGTTACTTAAAGGACAAAGACTACAGAAATAATCCAAGAACAGTTGAAGGGCAAAAAGGGAAAGTCTGCTACGTGTAGTTTCATAAGCATTTCAGGAATATTTCGGGAAAATATTGCTGAACGCCAAGTGAAGAATTTACAAATAGTTTCCCTGGTCGCTGTTTGCTCACGAAGTCTGCTACGTACACTGCTTAGTTTTTAACCTCCAGGACCCGTGAAGTCTTCAGGTGGCGTTCAGCAGACTTATTAAAATTTTCGGGTTTTATGCATGTAGCAGACTTTCCCGTTTTTCACTTCACTGTTGATCAGCTACAAAATGAAATCACAGCCGCAACAAAGTGAATTGCAGAAGATATTTTAGCACGAACTGTTCAGTATTTCAGAACACGTTCAAATCAAATTATTGAGGTCAACGTTGATCAGGGAATTCATCACCCATTCACCCTATCCGGGTGCCGCGGGATGAGGGAGTTCAAGAAGCCATAATAGCATTTAAAAAAAAAATGAAAGAAGAATTACATAGGAAAAAATCATGTGGAAAAAACTGTTCAGAAGAGCGAGCTCAGATATCACATTAAATCTCTAGTACATATACCAAATTCACTTCACTTTTATTAATTATTTATCAGTGGGTCTAAGTCTGTGGTGTGCCGCGGCCCACTGCTCGAAATAGGCTGGAACTACTCATACATACATACATACATACATACATATATATATATATATAGGGTGGCGCAAAAGTCAGGAACCATAGGCACATTTTATTAAATTATAATAAATGTTCGAATTGGTGGCCTTCCACTTGGAGACACTTTCTGACGCGTTCAATGCATGATGTTTGAACATTCCTTAACACATTGGTACTGATTTTGGCACCCTCAGATGTGATTTTATCTTTTAGAGAACGTATGGTTCTGGGTCGCTCAGCATAGACTACCGACTTGAGATGGCCCCACAAGAAAAAGTCAAGAGGCGTGAGGTCTGGAGACCTAGGTGGCCATTCGGCGGGCCCTCGCCGTCCGATCCACTTACTTGGGAATGTTTCATCTAAAGAGCTCCGGACGATGGTTGCGAAATGTGGTGGTGCACCATCCTGCTGAAACTACATCTCCGCCCGTTCTGCCAATGGAATGTCGTCCAGTATGGACATTAGAAATGTTTGCAGCATATGCAGATATGTTTCACCTGTTACATTGCCGTCAAAAAAGTACGGACCAATTAACCGATCACCCCAGAGCGCAGCCCACACCATAATTCGTGGATCGAATTGCACATGTCCTTCCTCCATCCAGCGTAGGTTCTCAGTGGCCCAATAGCATGCATTATGCTTATTGACACGACCGCTGAGGTGAAATATCGCTTCGTCGTTGAACATGATCTTTCGTTGAAGCTGCCAATGTTGTAGAAACCACTGGCAGAATTCTACACGACGGTCTGTGTTGTCACCGTGCAGTTCCTGAACGAGTTGGACTTTGTAGGGGTGGAAACGATTTGTTGTAAGAATTCGTTGAATGGATCTTCTGGAGATACCCGTTTCCTGGGATAACTTTCTTAAGGACTTACGTGGGCTGTTTTCGAGGTGATTGAGTACCGTTAGTGATGTTGCTGCATCTGTTGAACTTTTTGGCCGGCCACTATGCGGCCGATCATGAACACTTCCCGTTTCTTTGAAACGAGTGAACAGTTTTCCAACTGATGCCTGAACAACTGGCGGCCTCTCAGGGTGTTTGTCATTAAAAGCAGTAGCAACTGATTTGTGTGTGCTACCACGCCTTGAACACATTAAAACTCTCTCCACCTGTTCATCTATTGTCAATTTCTGTGCCATAGTTCAACAACAAATCTGAAAAGAACAAAAAACATATTAAAACACAAATTATTAAAATGTGCCTATAGTTCCTGACTTTTGCGCCATCATATATATATATATATATATATATATATATATATATATATATATATATATATATATATATATATATATATATATATAAGAATCTACAAGTGAACGGAAGACAACAATATGAAGTTTAACACTGAGAAATTTCAGCTATTACGGTACGGAAAAAGGGAAGACCTAAAATCCATGGAATATTATACCCAAAATGGACAGAAAATTCAGAGAAATTCTAAAGCAAAAGATTTAGGGTTGTAATGACTGATGATGCGAAATTTGAAACACAAAATAAGATAGCAGTAAACAGAGCAAAGAGAATAACTGGGCATATACTGAGAACCTTTAAACGAAGGGATAGGAATATAATGATTCCTCTACTGAAAACACTGATCATACCCAAATTGGAATACTGCTCGGTCCTAACATGCTCATATAAAAAAGAAAACATTTGACAGCCAGAAGGGATTCAGAGAAGCTTCACAGCCATGATCAATGGGTGCAAAGAACTAAATTACTGGCAAAGGTTACGCGAATTAAACCTATATTCACTGGAAAGGAGAAGAGAGAGATACTCCATTATTTATACTTGGAAAATAATGGAGAAACTAGTCCCTAATCTTACTCTGAACCCTGTAACTCCCCAAACAACGTGGAAAGTAGAAAAGGAAGACTGTGTCGTGTTCTCAAATTAAAGGCTAGACAGGGAACATCCTTAACCCTGAAAGAAAATACAGGGTGATCCGTTTGGGTATGGTTAAACTAAAAACGCTGTGAGAATCTACCGAGAAGTGATACAGCGCTCATCTGTTGCACGTGTGGTCATAAAAAGTGGGAGTTTGTAATAGGCTATGCCATCCTCTGCCAGACGTACGAGCGCCATCTGCTGTCAGACTTATGAGAATGCCAGTTTCGAAGATGACGACGTTGTTGTGCATTCGTCGTCATCTTCGAAACTGGCATTCTCATAAGTGTCATTTGGTTTGCTAAGTTTGAGGTGTGACAGCGGTACAGCGTGAGTTTCGCCGTGTGTATGGTGTTCAAAAGCTCCTAAATACGACTCCATAGTGCAGTGGTACCGCACATTTGAAGAAACGGGGTCTATCACTAAACCACATGCAGGTGGTCGTAAGAATTAGCCTCTCGTTATGACCTCTGTCGTGTCCGGAAGGGGGGGTCATGTTGAAAACTAATTAGGTTTGTCACAATCTACCATCTCTGTGGGCATTGTTTGCCAAATATTAAACTATACAATGTTACTGTTTCCACTTCACATCACTTTTATTTTATTCATACCGAAACAGATCACCCTGTAGTTTTGTTGTGAGAGCTGTTTAATCTTCAAAAGAAGATTAGACGCCTGGCTCAGAACAATCCCCAATGAGCTGGGCGTACCTGACTATGTGAGGTGGAGAGTACAAGAAACCAACTCACTACTTCACCAGGCCAACTCGAGAGGAGGGGCGACAAGCTTGACCTTCGTGAAATGAGGAATCATCGCACGAAACATTTGAAAGGTTGAAAGGAAAGGTGTATATATACTAAGATGGAGTGACAAGCTTGACCTTCGTCAGAATGAACAATTCGGGCGGAAGCAAAACCAAGGTGTGTGTGTGTGTATATATATAAAATGTGAGTGTTCTTGGTTACCTTACGAAACCGCGACAATCTTGGGGATACACACCGAGCTCATTCCAATACAAATGCGCTTGCAGTGAAATTTGCGGTGTCGCTACAGTTTCAACCTTTTCTTTTTTATTCAAATCATTAAATATGATGAAAAAGGGATTTAGTGAAAGTTAGGTTAGGTTAGGTTAAATGTCACTATTCAAAACTGAGAATGTGAAAATATTGCGGTTTTTTAAGTAGCTACTCGCGCGCGCATATGTGTGTGCGTGTGTGTGTGTGTGTGTGTGTGTGTGTGAAAAGGAAAGTTAGGTGTATATATAAAATACTACTTTTTGAGGTCAGTTGGTAATCCTGATATCGGTTTACTTTGATCTTCATCGTGAACTGAGCCTCCTGTACCGTCCGTACAGCAACCGTACGGACGGGACGGTCGCGAATTTTGAGTCGGGAAAAGTCCCTCTATCGCGGCTTTATCTTAATGAAAGTCCCACGGACCGTCAACTCAATATGCTTACGACCAGCCAACTCAAAATAGGTTCACATATATTATTATTATTACTGATATACTGTATATATATATAGAT
Source organism: Bathynomus jamesi (assembly GCA_023014485.1). NCBI lineage: Eukaryota > Metazoa > Arthropoda > Malacostraca > Isopoda > Cirolanidae > Bathynomus > Bathynomus jamesi. Next base: position 29,524 of record JAJOZX010002988.1, read on the forward strand.
ATATATATATAATATATATATATATATATATATATATATATATATTATGTGTATCATATATATATAAAAGGTAATTCGTTTTTGCTTGATGTATTCTCATACGAGATATACATGCATGGAAACAAAACAAATAAAAGGTGGACATTTCTTTAATCATTGAAGAGGTTGTAAATGATTGCAAAGGAACCTTCACTTTTTTCATTGCGTGTATATATTCTCTCTCTCTCTCTCTCTCTCTCTCTCTCTCTCATATATATATATATATATATATATATATTTATATATATATAGTGTGTGTGTGTGTGGTGTGTGTGAATTAAGTCTTAGACAGAAAATAAAGTTTTATAAATCACTGCTCCGCTCACACGCATACACTCGATAACTTTTGGAACTTGATTTCGGCTCTCTTCTCCTTCTATGGGGGGGGGGGGGAGCGTTTTTGCGGGCGTTCGCCCTTGGCCCCTCCTTCCTGCGTAAAAAAAACTCATGTAAACTACACTAGGATAATGTAGGGGAACGTAAACTACACTAGGCACCACAGAGGGACGTAAACTACACTTGCTCCCAATCCACTAAGCAGTCAAATTTATCATTTCCTTGCCTGTGTTGCCATCTCGCATTGCAGACACTCCTAGCTTTATAGGTCCGGGTGCATGATTCATCAGGAGCAAGATGCACCGCAAGTTTGCGTCTCCTCCCGAAGGCAACGCAAATGCGCCCGTTCTAATCACAATTATATTCATACTACCTTAGCCCTGCTCCGCAAAAACTGGACCAAGACTTCAGAATATTTGTATTTTCAAACATACCGTTTATTCATGCTTGAATATATACTATTTGCACGCTTAAATTGATAGTGTGTTTATTTTCATATAATAAAACAAAAAATAGAATCACAGCAACGCAATTATTCCTTTATAGGTAAAAAGTACCTATAATAATTCAATTCTTCATAATCTAAGTTAAATGATCATTGGAAATGAAAGGATAACTTCAGAAAACATCGGTTTTGCTCGTTTTAGCTTCTAATTTGTCTTTCGTAAACAATTTAAATTTGGTTTGAATGTGTACTATTTTAAGGTGAAAATACAAGAAAATAATAAAGTTTATCGTGAAATTTGGAGTTCGGGGTGGGTGGGTGTGGGCGGGGAGGCAAACAATTCTATCGACGCGACGAACCAAATTCACGAGAAGTCGATAATTTTTTTTTTCTCGAATACAAAGTTCTTGATGAATTTTTTTCCATCTTTGCCAAACGAGGGGGATGAAAGATAACCTAACCTTTTTGTTTTTTAATCAAATCCAGCGCAATGTAACTGTAACCTAACCGGGAACACTAATAGCTAATCAAACGTAATTTAACTCAACTTATATACTCATATAGCGTAATTCAATTGAGCAAAAACTATCCTAACCTAATAATTTTCAAATTTTCCACATGAAATAAAGCCCAGTTGCGAGATATACTCTTATAGGCGTTTAACCGAAAGTGAACTTACTGTGAAGTAACATTATTAATCTAGTTCAATTTCGACAAAATTGGGCGTCATAATTTTGAAGACAGTCAGTATTTTGCTAATCTAAAATCCAAACAGATCATTACTCACGACTAACATCGTACACTTACGTTTCATTTAACTTTATCAACCAACCTGAAAAAAGTCTTGGGTATGCGACTCTTTCGGTCAAAGCTGTATATGCAGTAATTACTTTCCTCGTGTTCTCTTTCAAAGTCTATGCGAGAAATAAAAGAAGAAGAAGAAGCCTTATAGATATAAAATTAATGTTATTTAAAATTCTTTGACAATGATGCGAGTCAAAGCCTAAAAATATATGAAGCGACTCTTTTTGGCCAAGGCTGGCTTTTGGCCAAATGAACTGCATCACCCGAGAACTTTTTAAATTTTGATTCATAAAGTCAAAATGAAGCGCGCATACTACTTCTGAGTAATGATACGCGGTTGGTGCACTGAATTTCATACTACTTTGCAGTTTAAATATACTTACCAAGAAACTGAGGTGGAGTGACAAGCTTGACTTTCGTCAGAATGAACAATTCAGGCGGAAGCAAAACCAGGTAACCGAGGTAACTGCAAATTTGAAAAAAAAATTACAATAAAAATAACAGCAAATAATAATTATACCAAAATTTTGAGGAAGTTCACAAATGTTGACAAGTGTTACTCATTCATTAATTAAATTATCAATACTCAAAATACATCAGTGATGTTACAAGTAATTTCTGTTAATACCTCTCGCATTCCTAAAAATTTTAAGGTGTTTCAACTCTTTTGGCGAAATATATATATATATATATATATATATATATATATATAGGTGTGTGTGTGTATAATTCCTGATGAGCCGGGTGTACCTGGCTATGTGAGACGGAGAGCCCAGGAAAGCAATTCTCTAAAACATCAAGCTAATTCTAGAGGTAGGGTAGGGCCACCGCGTGATCTCCAAAAAAAGAGACTGACGCCGGAACTTTTGACAGGTTGACAGATTATATATATATATATATATATATATACACACACACACACACAGTATATATATATATATATATATATATATATATATATATAATGTAAAGAACGACGCTTGTATAGAAGAACGTTCCGTACAAGATGAGGAGGGAGAACGAACAAATGAAAAATGAGGTAACCACCCGGGAATCGAACCCGGGATCTTCCGATTGCCGGTCAGATATGCGGAACGTTCTTCTATACAAGCGTCGTTCTTTACATTAATTATACTGTGTTGTTTGCAGTTATATATATAATATATATATATATATAACGTAAAGAACCAAGCTTGTATAGGAGATATTCCGCGCAAGACGAGAGAGAGAGAACGAAACAAATACAAGCGTCGTTCTTTACGTTATTTATACTGCGTGTTCTTTGCAGTTGTATATATATATATATATATATATATATATATATAAAGAGAGAGAGAGAGTATGAATGTCAAT
>JAJOZX010002988.1:35000-45000 GCA_023014485.1 Bathynomus jamesi
TCTTTTGAGGTTGTTTTCATTTAGTTCTAAAATGATTCATTTCAGGACATTTTTAGTCTTCAAGACTCATTAAGAGGGAATTAAATATTTGTGGCTCCTTATACATATACATACTTAATTAATGCACTTAAATTAATGAGACGTGAGCCTTTATAGAAACCTATCTATAAATAAAAAAAACTTTGCGCGGTTTTGAGCGGAGTTAAGCGGAGTAACAAATATCTCTTTCGCTCAGTCGCCTGTTTATGATTGGCTGCCTCGCGTAAAATAGGGTGGAGCTAATGTCTCTAGCTCAGTCACCCGTTAGGGTCGGATCTATTAAGACGAGCGGCGTTAAAGATGACGAAATGATCACAAGCCCTACCCGTAGGGAGGGAGCCGAAAGCGCGGCTTCTATATTTAATTTTCGCTCGCTTTTTGAAAACGGTTAAAATCTTGAGCACGGAATTCAATCTACAGTAATTCTGTGGTTTCTCTGGTTTAATTCTGAAGCACAGTGATATTGTCAGGACAGTTATCCCAAATTGAGGGGCCAGCATATGACATAAGGAGTTACCATCGCATCCAGCTGGATAGTGATTTACTGAGCCGAATAGTTGTGCCCGGATGTATCCCGATTATGGACACCAAGAGGTATATTCGTTTGGTGTAAAGTAAATAGTACCAGAAAGAAAAAAAGATCAGTCGTAATACTCGAGTCTTACAGGAATACTTTTGGGAAAAAAAAAAAATCCTTTTCTGCGAGGTCTTCATGGATCACGAAATTTTGGTACTTTGCATTCAACCAACAGCTTACCTGCCCGCGGTTAATCCATCCATATACTTTTAATATATTATTATTAAGTAAAATATCCATAAAAATATAAGATGAATATTTTTTTAGCTTATTTAGTATTAAGGTGTGAACATTAGAACATTATTCGATCTACGCTGCGAGATAAAATCTTTTGCATCATTAGTAAATTATATAAAATATACTGTACTTACAGACAAGGAGGGTCATTTTCATACAGTATAAAGATAATTTAATAGACCAAGAACAAAGCTGTAAGAACATATGCTTTTAATACACACACACACACACACACACATACACACACACACACGCAAATGATGATTCGACAATTTTTAAGTCATCAGCAATATAAAGTTGAGGCAGTATAATTTTGGTGGGCTACGTCGGGACCCGTGTCGCAACACCGGTTCTCGTCAACCAGCGGGTTAATTAAGGGACAGTGGGTCTGGAGAATAGTTGTAAAGCGGACCATCCTCCGCGTTCAGATTATGTAGCAACCCGTGGTTCGGATCCCGCATAAGTTGTAGGTCCTACCCGTCATACGACCTCAAATGCTGCAAAGGAGGTTAAACAACCGCCGACGAAAGGTGCAACTACTTTCGCATCTCCCGCGATACAGGAGAGGAAGGATTGGGCTGGAGACCCATCTGTTCCCATTTCTCCCCACGAAGAGCAACGATGGCCTCGAACCTACCTTCTCACCCCAATCCATTGGGAAAAGAGATTTTGGCGATGTATGCTTCTGTATTTATTAATATCAGCATCTAAATTCTTAATGATAATATATATATATATATATATATATATATATATATAATATATGCCTCGAAACTATAGAGCGAACCACAGTCGAACAGTGTAGGCCGATTAGGTCGTGGCTTCGTCTTAACACCGCTTCCCGTTTGATTAACAAAGTTAAGCGACGCTGTTTCTGGGTAATAATTGGATGGATGACCTTCTGCGTCGAGAATGATGTAACGACCCGTCGTTCAGAATTTACGTAGATCCGTATGTCCCCCCTTCGTCATATTACCTTAGATGTTGCGAAGGAGGTTTAACCCTCCAGACTATCCTTAAAAAAAGGACTGCAGCGTTCTCTCCAAGCAGTGAAAAATAAAATCCTCCCACGTTTATTGCTGTTTCATATACGTATTATATATATATATATATATATATTATAATATATATATATATATATAATCTGTCCTGAGGGTATTTGGAACGAGAGAGATGAATTTTGAGGGCTTGGAGGCATATATGTTGGAAATGATTTTTCAGCGCATCGTAATTTTGACCGAAGTTTACCCACAATGGAAATGAAGTGTGGAAATAAATGATAGTCGGTGACTATGCATTTATTGATAGTATTAATTATAATTACAACGCAGCTACACAGTTTTTACTACTTATTACAATATACAGTACAACGTGTGTGTGTGTGTGGTGTGTGTGTTTCTTGGCTACCTTATGGAACCACGACACTCTTTAGGATATATACAGAGCCCATCGCAACACGAGGGTGCGTGTAGCGACATTAGCGGTGTCAAACTTTAGGTTTGACCAGGTTAAATGAATTTGGTTATTTAGATTAGGTTAAATGTCGCTATCCATAATTCAAAATGTGAAAATGGTCGCGGTTTGTAAGGTAGTCAGACGTGTGTGATATTAGCGGTGTCAAACTTTAGGTTTGACCAGGTTAAATGAATTTGGTTATTTTAGATTAGGTTAAATGAGCTATCCATAATCAAAATGTGAAAATGTCGCGGTTTTGTAAGGTAGTCAGACGTTTGTGTGTGTGTGTGGTGTGTGTGTGTGTGTGTGTTCGGAATGAAGCAGATATGCGAGCAGAGGCTGCGGAGTTATTCTAGTTTGAATTTTAATCTCATTACTGACGGAGGGGGAAAGGGACCAATTTTATGCGAGGGGAAAACTATGGAATTATGGAGAGAATATTAAAGAATGTTGCTAAAATATAATATTTAATAAAATTAATATCACATAACATATACTTCGATTTTATACTAAATAAGACTTTCATTTATATATATATATATATATAATAATAATATATATAATATATATATATATATAGATTATATATACAGTGCGTTCGAAAAGTCTCCGCAGTTCTATGTTAAACGCAGAGGAAATTGAAAAACTACAATGTTTTCATTCAACCGTGATTTAGTGATTTTATTACATAACCTTTTGATTTTACATCATGTGTTGAAAGTATTTTCCATCATTTTGCAGGCACAGAGCAACGTCTACACTTGTCAAACACTTTTTTAAAGTGTTGGTTGACTGCGGAGAGACTTTTCGAACACACTGTGTGTGTATATATATAAAGATATATATATATATATATATATATATATATATATATATTATGTGTGTGTGTTGTGTGTGTGTGTGTGTGTGTGTGTGAAATAATTACGAAGAAAATACAAACTTAAATACTAAATGCTTAAATAAACTTAAATTATATAATTCTCTCTCTCTCTCTCTCGCTCTCTCTCTCTCTCTCTCTCTCTCCTCTCTCTCTCTCTCTCTCTCTCTCTCCGCAGGGGGTATAAAGGTTATGCACGTTCCTTCTGGGTGTTGTAAACTTTATACTTGGGGTGTGACAGCCCTCCGGTCCCGAGTCGTGGGATTCTAGAGAAATGGCTGCCAATTCCTTTAGGTTCTCTCTTTCGGGAGGGCGGGTGAAGTCTGTTGTACAAAACTGTCCGTGGGTTACTAGGACCCCTTCCCATCCCTACTCTGTCCTTTTAGCTTAGGTAAGGATGCTCTCCTCTGACTGCAAAAAAAAAAAAAAAAGAACTTAGTATTAAGTCTTTTCTCTACTTTACGATTAGGACCCTACTGCTACCTCATGCGTGGGAAGAGAGGCTTTGGAACCTCTATAAATAACACCATTTCACTTTAGTTGTAGGTAAATAATTAGAGGGGATAATAGCGGGTAGGATTGTTGACCATTTGGATTCCTACAAGAACTTGGGGACTCCAACATGGGTTTGGACGGCCTAGGTCGTGTCTCACCAACTTGCTCGAGTTTTTCCACGTCATGTTGAGTGAGTATGATAAGAGTAGGGCGATTGATGAGAAAGCCTTTGATAAGGTACCTCACCGCCGGCTAATGGCCAAAGTGCGCGCGCTGGGTATTGGTGGGGAAGTAGGTAGGGGATTGAAAACCGGCTGAAGAATGTCACAAAGTTAATCCCTTCCGTTAGGCATATGGGCTACAATCGACGCTTACGTGACGCGGGTTCAAGATGTTGATTTTAAAAGCATGTTTAGTTTAAATGATAACCCAACTCGCAACAATGGTTGGATTTGAAACGGTTTAGGACTAGTGTGTGGAAATTACTTACGTATAAGATCTGTGGACACGTGGAACAGGTTACCTTCAGAAGTTGTGAACAGTTCCTCTGTGGATCACTTCAAGAAAAGGTTAGACCAAATCTTGCACACTATTGAGGGTGTAGAAATTTTTCCCTGGCACCCGTTGCCATTGGTACCTCCTCGGTATGGGCCGCAAGGCCTTTTGAAGTATTCTTTTCCTTGTAACTCTCTCTCTCTCTCTCTCTCTCTCTCTCTCTCTATATATATATATATATATATATATGCAAGTAGGAGGGGGCCAAGGCAAATGCCCGCAAAAGCATCTGCATAGAAGAAGAAGAAGAGAACCAAAATCAAGGTCCGGGGTGTCAAGATGCCTAGACACTACGTTTGAAAGATGGGAGGGGAGATCATAGACAAGAGGAAAGATGGATTGAGGAAGACTGTTCGAGTTGACCGGTTGAGTAGATGAAAGACTGAAAATACGATTAACCCTTGCATTAGATAGTTGGACAGAAAAGGAATGAAAAAGTGTAGAAAGTCTGGTACTGCGTGCTCTCCTTAAAGGAGGAGGGATGCAGTTAGAGAGTACAGAAGAGTAATGTCCGTTATGATAGCGATAGTAAAGAGAGAGTGAGGCAACAATGCGGCGAAGAGAGAGAGATTGAAGACAATCAGTAAGAGGCGGGGAATTGATGAGACGAAAAGCCTTTGATTTCACCTGTCAAGTACTGCTGTGTGGGTTGAACCACCCCACACATGAGAAGCATACTCCATATAGGGGCGAACAAGACCCCTGTACAGAGACAGCAACTGAGTGGGGGCGAAGAAAACGTGGAGACGGTACAACACACCTAACCTCTTAGAAGCGTTTTAGAAAGAGAGTATATATGATATTTCCAGGAAAGATCACGAGGAAAAGGAAACGCCAAGAATGTTAAGAGAAGAGGGAGGATTGATTGAGTGTTGTTGAAGGTAAGGGGAAAGTCGTGTGAAAGATTGTGACGAGTAGATAGATGGAGGAACTGAGTTTTTGAGGCATTGAAAGCACAAGGTTTTCTCTGCCCCAATCAGATATAGCAGAAAGATCAGAGGTTAGGTGCGCATAACCGTCCCACGCGAATCATGAAACGACTGCTGTGAGGGATGCTTTGGTCAGCGGGTGAGAAGTGAAGAGTGGAATTATCGGCATAGGAGTAAATAGGACAAGAAGTGCGAATTAAAAGCTCATTAATAAATAAAAGGAAAAGAGTGGGTGGACAGGAGAGAACCCTGAGGAACACCACTGTTAATAGCTTTAGGAGAAAAACAGTGGCCATCTACAACTGCAGCTATAGATCAGCAAGAAAGGAAATTAGAGATGAAGGCACAGATAGAAAGATAGAAACCAAGGAGGGCAGTTTGGAAATTAAAGATTTGTGCCAGACTCTATCAAAAACTCTCGATATGTCTAGCGCAATAGCAAAGGTTTCACCGAAATGCCGAAAGGAGGATGACCAAGAGACAGAGATATGCAAGAAGATCGCCAGTGGAGCGTTCTTTGCGGAGCCCATACTGACGATCTGAAAGAAGATTGTGAGAAGAGGTGTTTAAGAATCTTCCTTTTAAGGATAGATCAAAAAATTTGGAAAGACAAGAAATCAAAGCAATTAGACGATAGTTGGAGGGTTGAGAGCGGTCACCCTTCTTTGGGACAGGCTGAATGAAAGCAAACTTCCAGCAGGAAGGAAAAGTACCAGATGAGAGACAAAGACGAAAGAGTTTGCCTAGGCAGGGTGTCAGCACAGAAGCACAGTTCTAAGAACAACAGGAGAAACACCATCAGGACCATACGCCTTCCTAGAGTTGAGCCCAGATAGGGCAGAAAAAAACATCTTTAGAAGAGATTCTAATTTCGGACATAATAAAGTCAGAGAGGGGAGGAGATGAGGAACAGCACCGGAATCCTCAGGGTTGAATTGTAAGCGTAAGTTTGAGCAAAGAGTTCAGCTTTGTCAGGAGAAGAGACGGCAACTGTTGCCGTCGGAATGGAAAAGAGGAGGGAAAGAAGAGGAAGTAAAGTTGTTGAGAGGTTCTTAGCTAGATGCCAGAAAGAGCGAAAAGAAGTAGAATGGATAGATTCTCACATTTTGTCTGGTGAGGGAATTTTTGGCGAGTCGAAGACATGTTTTGCATTATTCATGGCAGAAATATAAGCTGAGCGAGAGTCAGGAGTGGGATGGCGACGGTACCTCTGAAAGCCCCTCTCTGTTGCGGATAGCATTAGAACAATAAAGTAAACCAAGGTTTTCTTGCATTAGTCGTAGGAATACAATATGGAATGTACGCCTCCATGCCCGAGAGAATCACTCTGTGATGCGCTCTGCACACCCAGAAGGGCCCTAGCCACGGAAGCAGTAATCATTCCATGGGAAATCACAGAAGTACCTCCTAAGGGCCTCCCAATCAATTGGGCCGAAGTGCCAAAGGCGTCTCCTCTTGGGAGGATCCAAAGGCCGAATTGGAGCGATAGGACAGGAAACAGATATAAGATTGTGATCGGAGGAACCCAACGGAGAGAAAAGTTTCACAGAGTAAGAAGAAGGATGAGAGGTAAGCAATAAATCCAGAATGTTGGATCTATCTCCAAGGCGATCGGGATACGAGTAGAGTGCTGTACAATCTGCTCTAGGTCATTTAGGATAGAAAGGTTGTAAGCTAGTTCACCAGGGATGTCAATGAAATGGGAGGAAAGCCAAAGGTGGTGGTGAACATTGAAATTTCTTAAAATGGAGATTTCAGCAAAGGGAGAGCGGGAAAGAATGTATTCCACTTTGGAAGTGAGGTAGTCAAAGAATTTTGGATAATCAGTAGAATTAGGAGAAAGGTAAACAGAGCAGATGTATTTAGTTTAAGAGTGGCATGTAAACCGTAGCCAGAGGGTATAGAATTCGGAAAATTCGAGTTCGGGAATACGAGAACAAGTTAGGTCATTGCGTACATACACGCAACATCCACCTTTGGAGTGAAATTGAGTATAGAGAAAGGAGGAGGGTACAGAAAAGGGGTTGCTGTCAGTCGTCCCAGACACCTGAGTTTCAGTGAGGAAAAGAAGATGAGGTTTAGAGGAGGAGAGGTAGTGTTCAACAGATTGAAAATTTGAGAAAGGCCACGAATGTTGCAGAAATTTATGAAAAGTGAATCAGACAAAAGTCCAGAACATCTCGAATGGGCGGTAGCAGATCCAGCCCCCCCGGCAGGGGGGAAGCTAGAAGTGGGAACATTTATGGTCCCCTCCTCAGGGGACTCCGAGGCTCTTGAAGTTGATGCCATTTTTTTTTTTTTTTAATTTTGAAAAGATTATGTAGTGTGTAAGATGCATGTGTATGTAGTGAGAAATAGGGAGAGAAGTGTGTGTTTGAGAGCATGCTGGACTGCTCACAGGGTGTGTATATATATTGGAGGCTGATAAAAAATTCACTGAGTGCACGAGATTATGTGTGTGTGTGTGTGTGTGTGTGTGTTTTGGGGTTGTTTGACCTCCTTTGTAATAACAAAACTCGTATGACGGAGGGAACCTACAGCTTTTCGTTCTTTCCGAACTACCACAGATCGCTACATCATTTGAACGCAGGGGACGGTCACCCAATATCATTCAACTTCGCTGATTGACAGGTAGCGGTGCTGCGACTATGGCCACAAAGTAATTCATATAAATTTGTTGGAACATACCTTAATTTTATCAATCTTTATATCTAATATATATATATATATATATATATATATATATATATATATATATATATATATATATATATACGAGGGTCGGTACGAAGGTTATACCTCATATTTTTCAGCTCGTAAATACAATAAGAGGCATTACTTTCGTAAAGCTCCTTATGTGTGTGTGTGTATATATATATATATATATATATATATATATATATATATATATATATATATACACGAGTATATAGTGCAAAATGTAATTATACCCTGTACCCAATATTTGAGCCATTTTTCAGTGTTTGCAAAAGCAGCGAGCGAATTGGGGCGTAAAAGCTGTGAAGATTCAATTTGAGTCTTCGGTAATACCTTTTAATCTCAGGGACAAACTTTACATGAAAATTCTTTGTATTTTAATTCAATTGAATTCAATCTGAGCCTCGATTTTAAACGTTGTATTTAGCTTTTAATCCAATTGTTTGCGATTTATATTATCGTACAGTCTGCGAATGTGTGTTTCAAAAATCAGCTTCGTTTTCATTTTGTTTTATTATTTTTGATTGTTAATTATTATATATGAAGTTTTGGTATCACTTATTTGTGTATATATTTTTTTTGTATCGTAAGAATATTGTTAGTATTTTTATAATAATAATTAGGCTATAAGAGATGTAATCATTTATGTTAATATACTTTTTTTTTAGTCGTATTAATAATGTTTTATCAGTTTTAACACGCCGTTGTTGCTTAAATTCATTTTCTTTCATCGTTCAGTTCGTGTTACATGAACGAGTATGTATACAGAGGGTTGACAAAAATAAATAGACACCTTTTTTTTTTTTTTTTTTCATAGTTTTTGATTTGATAATAAAAGGCAATAAGTAATAACAGACTTATTGAAAGAATATATTTAGAATCGTGTTGGTGTTCCCCTTTTGTATTATCTAAAGCTGACACACACTTTCTTGTATTCCATTGATCAGCTTTGCCATTTGTTATCGAGGACAATCATCATGATATCTATTTACCTTTTTGTAAAAAGGTAAATATTTGTAAAATATTTGTAAAAATATTTTGGAATGCTCCTTAAAGCGGGAGATCCACTTCGGCCGGCCGCACACAGGATCGTCTTGCGACTGACGATTGATGACTTGGGTCGTGACGATTCGAGTCGCGCGTGATTTTACATTGACAGAATGGGAGCCCCGCACATCGCGACGCGATTATGGTAGAATCGCGACTCGAGTCGTCACGACCTAAGTCGTCAGTCGTGAGTCGCAAAACGATCTTGCCTACGGCCGGCCTTACAGTCTTTAAGCACATTCGCAGAACGAATATTAAAATCGTTTGAATGACAAAGCAAATCGCAAATTAATTTTTATAAATAATTTTACGTAAATTTTAATAAAAAATAGAATTTTTTTAATTCCTTCTCAAATTCACCGTTAAAAATAAAACTGATTTCCGATATTATTTTTAACTTTGATTCCGTATAATTCGATCTTATCTTTAAAAAACAGTTCACACGAATTGTGCGAAAGGAAGGGCGGGGAATATCTCTCAGATCTCCAGCAATCATTAGTTTTCTTATTAACTTCCTATTTAAAGGTTTCTTTGATGCGTTTCAACAGATTACTGATAAGGTTTCGCGAGAGTTTGGTTCGTATGTAGAAAAAATAAAAATAGAGTATTAATTGCATAGTTTGGGGATTGCAACGGGTTAAAAGTGTTTCAAAATAATAATATTTGAAGACATAGCATATACAAGATCCTTAGATTTAATGTTAATAAAGCAAAGTGTTCGAAATTGAGAGAGAGAGAGAGAGAGAGAGAGAGAGAGAGAGAGAGAGAGAGAGAGGAGAGAGAGCATAAACCATATTCGACATAATTCATTTTCAAAGGCATTTTTTAAACTTTACACAAGCGAAGCGCGACATCTGTAAAGTTATTCGGGGCGAAAGTTGCCTGCAAGCTCAGATAAAGCAAATCGCCGCTTTACAACCAATCAATATTTAACGCGCGTCCTTCCGCCACGCAATCCTCTTTAAACTGAGCCAATAGGCCCTAACGACCATTAGTCGGTGTAATGGTCGTGGTGGGCCGAGCGTCTGTAAGGTAGATAGGAAGTAGTTGGAGTCCGTGCCTCTCTCGGTA